>JARBWK010000007.1:42028613-42056582 GCA_030556195.1 Anolis apletophallus | reverse complement strand
AGGAGACTACGTTGAAAAATAAAATGATTTTTTATCCAAAAAACCTGTGTTTCATTCAAAAAAGTCACAAACTTATTGACCCGCCCTCGTATCAGTAGCAGGATCCAGTGAGTAGGAAAAGAAGCTTGTTAGATTTCCTAATTTCTGCTGTGACGACCCATGAAGCTTCCTAGACTTTCTGATTTCAATCATTGTTAAGTGCACTTGAGAATCCAAACATTAACTATTGCACTTGAGAAGCCAGACATAAATACACTGCTTGCCTATGTGAGAAATGAGCTCAGCAGGCACATGAGAATATGTCTCTCAAATTCCATATCAAAACCTTCACTCCAGCTTGAAGGGCATCGTCGCCTGCCTCGCTTCTAAAGGCTGTAGCCATGACTCAGGCTCTCTTACTGAGCTTTAATGACTCAGAAACACTGTCTGCTCCGAGCATGACCCTTCCTCAAGGGAAACTCTCCAACCTCTTTTCAGGCCAGAGGCACAGGAGAATATGGTCATCTAGCTTTTAAACTCCAAAGCCTTGCCAACTGACCTGTTACACTTGCACTTCTCAATCATCTGATGCACAATTCTCCAGATTTCAGTCACAGTGTAGCTAAAATATGTGTTTCCTTGCAATAAAATATTCTTGGTAAGCAATTTTAGTGATCTGTATCAAGATACTACTGAGATTGAATGTGCACAAGCAGTAATAGTACTAGGATGGAAAGATAAATAAAAATGGACAGTAAATAAATGGTATCAATATATGGTGAAGCAAATGGAATTTGAAATCATGAATGTGAAATTAAATGTTTTAAAAAATAATGAAAATAGAATGAGAGAAATGGAAGAAAGATGGATAAGGGTAAAGAACTATATTGTGAATCATTCTGGAGATCAAACCATAAGAAATAAGATACAAATGTTATATAGTATATAGAACGGAAAGGTATAAAGATAAAGGTAGAAATATTGTCTCCATAAGAAATGAATATATAAAAGGAAATAATCCTTGTGTTGGTGTAAATGTTCTGTGAGTGTTCTGTGAGTGTTTTTGTGCGTTAAAAATTTAAAAAATATTAAAGGTACTACTGAGATTTTTTTTTCTTTGTTGAAAGTTTCAAGTTATTTCATTTTAGTGTAAGTATCTACATTGATTTAAACTGCACTTGATTTCCTGGTGTTCCTTTCCATATCAAAAGGGCTGAATGCTCAACTGCTTCTCTTACCTGCAGCATGCAAGAAATAAACTCATACCGAGTGAAAGTCATTTTGTAGCTTCTTATCATATCAACTCCTAGGCAAAGCCGTTATAAGCAATGCTTGGAAAAACTGAACTAATTGATCTTCTGGGAAATGTGTATAGCACTTTCCAGTGTTCAAAGTGTTTCACAACTAGTTGTAACCCTGCAATAACTCCATAAGGAGATTTGGCAATATTAACCCTCATATTGCAGCTGGGTGAACTGGAGCTCAAAGTATCTTGCCTATGGCCACTTACTGGGTTCCTGGCAGAGGCAAAAAAACTGAATTGTGGGTAATAAATAATACATAATGGCACGTTGCATAAGAAACACATGTCCTCCTCTATAAGACCAATCAAACTCAACAATCAGCCTTTAGTCGAGTCCAGAGGACACTTGATGAATTTCAAAGTAAGGAAAGATGGTGACAGTCTTTTGCAACTGCTTATACAGACCCTGGGGTGCAGAAGTGTGACACTTGAACTTATCTTTCCTATTTCCATGTCAGAGGAATTAAGAATATACTCTCTTCAAATGGAGAATTAGGATGTGACCTGTCAAAGGTTGATGTCCCCACTCCCTTTTAAAAAATAATGAAGGGGAATGCCATTGTTTTAAATAATTTTAAAACCAAGGACATCAACACAGAGATTTTGAAATAATAAGCAACTTTTAAAGTAGGTTGTTAGTAAGGTGTAACTAATGTAATTTGAAAGCAACGTGTTAACAGCGTGTTATTAAGGAGTATTTTTAGATGCTGAATAAAAACATGATGAAAACAAAATATTTTAACGAACAAAAACAAAATAATGCTAATAATGAAATGCAAAGATACAGAATGGAGGACACCCATTGGGATCAGAAGTGTTCCATATTTCAGATTCTTTTTGGATTTGGAATACTTTTGGCCTGCATATTGAGGAGTCTAGTGTCTAGATCCAGGGAAGTCATGCTACCCCTCTATTGTGCCTTGGTCAGACCACACCTGGAATACTGTGTTCAACTCTGGGCACCACAATTGAAGGGAGATGTTGAAAGCTGAAATGTGTCCAGAGGAGGGCAACCAAAACGACGAAGGGTCTGGAGAACAAGCCCTGTTCATTGTTCACCAGTTATATACTGAGTGTATAAATACATTTAAAAACATATTCACTATATGTATTACTGTGTTAGAGTGTCATGTTGTGTCATTTTGGTTGGTGGTGTGCCCCAGGATTTTGTAAATGTAAAAAATGTGCAGCGGCTCAAAAAAGGTTGAAAAACACTGCTCTAGAAAAGGGCTGTCCAACTTCTACCAGCCCAAGGGCCGGAATTCTGGTGACTGATCAGGTGGCGGGGCGGGCCGCAGCGGGGGGCGGGGGCGCTCGTGGGGGGGCCGATCGCTGGGGCGGGCCCGATTGCGGGGGGCGATTTCTCCCGGTTCTGCCGCCCTGGGTGACGCTGTAGGAGGGAGGGCGAAGCTAAGGAGGGCTCCCTTGGCCCCTCCCACCCTCCCACAGTGTCAGCCAGGGTGGAAGAAGCGGCGATTTCTCCCGGTTCTGCCGCCCTGGCTGACGTTGTAGGAGGGAGGGCGGAGCTAAGGAGGGCTCCCCTTGGCCCCTCCCTCCTACAGCATCAGCCAGGGCGGCAGAAGCGGCGATTTCTCCCGGTTCTGCCGCCCTGGCTGACGTTGTAGGAGGGAGGGCGGAGCTAAGGAGGGCTCCCCTTGGCCCCTCCCTCCCACAGCGTCAGCCAGGGCGGCAGAAGCGGCGATTTCTCCCGGTTCTGCCGCCCTGGCTGACATTGTAGGAGGGAGGGCGAAGCGAAGGGGGGCTCCCCTTGGCCCCTCCCTCTCTCCCACAGCCAGCGGCGACAGAAGCGGCGATTTCTCCCGGTTCTGCGGCCCTGGCTGACGTTGTAGGAGGGAGGGCGGAGCTAAGGAGGGCTCCCCTTGGCCCCTCCCTCCCTCCCACAGCATCAGCCAGGGCGGCAGAAGCGGCGATTTCTCCCGGTTCTGCCGCCCTGGCTGACGTTGTAGGAGGGAGGGCGAAGCTAAGGACGGCTCCCCTTGGCCCCTCCCTCTCCCACAGCGTCAGCGAAGGCGACAGAAGCAGTGATTTCTCCCGGCCCTGCTGCCCTGGCTGACATTGTAGGAGGGAGGGCGGAGCTAAGGAGGGCCCCCTGTCCCTCCCTCCCTCCCACAGCGTCAGCCAGGGCGGCAGAAGCGGCGATTTCTCCCGGTTCTGCCGCCCTGGCTGACATTGTAGGAGGGAGGGCGAAGCTAAGGAGGGCTCCTCTTGGCCCCTCCCTCCCTCCCACAGCGTCAGCCAGGGCGGCAGAAGCGGCGATTTCTCCCGGTTCTGCCGCCCTGGCTGACGTTGTAGGAGGGAGGGCGGAGCTAAGGGGGGCTCCCCTTGGCCCCTCCCACAGCGTCAGGGTGGCAGAAGCAGTGCGCGCATGCGCACTTTTTTGGGGATTTAAAAAAATTGGGATTTTTAATTTTTTATTGCAGGAGGGTAGGGGGGCCGGATCCAAGGGGCTGGCGGGCCGTGTATGGCCCGCGGGCCGCCTGTTGGACAGCCCTGCTCTAGAATACAGGACAGCCCTGCTCTAGAATACAGGATTGCAGGCTTAGCACATGTAAATCAGGACTTAGGATAATGGTACTAGAATGGATCCTAGTTTAGTTTCCCTTCCACAGTTCTTGCTTCTATTGCCTCCGGGCATATCTACACTGGCTAATTAATGTGGATTGAAGACAGTTTGAGATTGCGGTGTTTAGATGATGTGTACCATGAACAACTGCAGCAATGCACATTAAACGCTTTAATCCAGGATAAGAAAAGTCAGGGAATGCTAGAAATAAATCACTTTATGGTAGGCCACTTCTCAAGGTACATGTGGAATCACACTCACATTGAAAACTCTTCCTCCTTTGCCAGCTTCACCCCATCTTAAGTGGTGAGTGTAGATGTGCCCTCTGTTACCTTCACTAGTGAGTCATCCTTCTTCAATTAATCTGCAAACCTCCCGTTTTCTTTTTTCTCTCCAGACCTTCCTCTCTTCCTTCCACTTTACAGCTGTCTTACCTCTCCTTCACAGTGTGATCTTTAATTACCATCTATAATAAACTCCTTCCCCTTTCTCCCTAACTTCTATATTTTTTTAGTTTCAAAAGTGTCTGGCAATGAGTCTTTTTCTCTCACTCTCTCCCCCCTACACTCTTTTCTCCCCCTTTCTGCCGTTGTTTGAGACACGTATATGCCATTGTGATCCAGGACTCTGAATAGTAATTTTTGGATTACAGCACCTCGTTGTACTCCAAATACTAATGTTTACAAGCTTTATAATAGACATGTGATAAACATGTCATTGGGCTCTACTTTCTTCCATCTCAAATGGGGGGGAATGCTTTTTACGTTCTGCATCAAATAGTAATATAATTCATTAATAAAGAACACTGACTTAAGATATAAGGTTCCTCAATTTTTAAAAAGAACTAGCTGTGCCCTGCCATGCGTTGCTGTGGCCTATAGTAGGAATTTTCAAAGTAGAGGTAGATATCTGGACTATTATGAAAGAGAGGTACCTATCTATTCCTCCCCCCGCCCCATGGGAATGTGGCGCAGCTGGCTAAGTGTCAGTTGCATAAGATCTCTCTGACCAGTAGGTCATGAGTTCGAGGCCTGCCCAGGTCGAGGTGGGTGCTCGACCTTTAGGTGTTGCCTGCTGTCGACCTTTGCAGTCCGAAAGACAGTTGCATCTGTCAAGTAGGTGATAAAGGTACCACATTAAGTGGGGAGGCAAATTTTGACTGAATTATGAGGCCATTAAAGAACTCCGGGAACGCTGAAGGAATGCGGAAGAACAACAAGGGACGCTGGGAACGCTGAGAGATGAAGAGTGCGTCAACTCCCCCTGGTAGCCAGAGTTTGCCTCTGTTCGTCTATATGTGTGTTTGTGAAACAGCAGGAATTGTCTGCTAAAGTATGTGTATCTGTAATCCGCTCTGAGTCCCCTTCGGGGTGAGAAGAGCAGAATATAAATAAAGTAAATAATAAAAATAAATAAATACATAAATAAATAAATTCTCTTCCCCTTCCCCTTTCTCTCCTTTCTTTCTCCTCTACCTCTTTATTTTATTCCTTCTTTCATTCTTTGGTTTCATCCTTCTTTCTCTTTCCTTCCTTCACTCCCACTTTCTCCACTTCTTCTGTTGTCTCCTTTCTTCCCTCCCTGTTTCCTTCCTTCTTTCACTTTTTATTACTTTCCTTCTTTACCTCTTTCCTGCCTTTCCTTTTTCTTTTCTACTTTCTCTTTTTCCTTCCTTCGGTATCCCTTTCCTTCCTTCCTTCGGGGTGGGGCCGGAGCGGTTGAGAACCACTCATTGTGGTGGGCAATCTAACCCTGAAGTCAAGCCTGGAAACAAAAAAAACCTCTACTCCTTTGAAAAAGGGCAGGCGGGGGGCGTCTGAGAGGAGGGGGAGTGAAATTGGCTCATGCGCACATCTCTGAAAGACGCCCGAATCGAGGGCTGCCCTCAGCACCCAGCCAATCAGCAGGACCCCAGCGAAGGGCTTAATGTTCTGGATCAGCAATTTCGAGAGACCCACCCTCCCACAGGCCTGATTTTGAGGCCGGCGGAGGCGAGAGGGAGCTCGGGCCGAGCCACAAATCGAGCCCCCAGCTTCGCCAAAGCTGGTGGGGCTCCCTTCTCCTTTTGTTTTTCTTCCCCTCCGCGGCTCTCTGCCGCTTCCATTCCCTCTCTGGCTTCCTCCGCTTACTTCACCCTCATCTTCCCCCTCCTTCGCTTCCTAGCCTCCTCCTCCTTTATTATCTTTCTCTCCTTTTCTCCTTCCCTCCCTCTTTCTCAGCTAGTGGCAGCAGCGATGCGCTAGCGGGAGGCAGCCAGGCACCACTGTGCATGCGCCGGACGCCTAGGGCGCGGGGCAAGCTGGGAAATGTAGTCCCCCAACTGTTTTCGGATTTGTAAGTGATTGTCTTTTTTTTTCTTACATTTTTCAGAGTGTTGGTCACACCTCGGACTGTTTGGCGTTGTGTGGCCCAATTTGGTGTGCTTTCGTTCAGGGGTTTTGTTGTTTTTAAGGTACTAATTACGACACGAGCATTTTTATATATTAAGAAGAAGAACTTTACCCATGAATAAAAAAAAAAATTCTTTAGCATTTTTACCTGGTTCACATTTGGTGCAGCATTTCCCAGCGTATTCATAGTGTTGGTCGTTTTTACAAGGAGGGGTGATTTGTATGGAAAACTGAAGGAGAAAAAAAGAGAGAACCAATGAGATAACAGGGAAGGCCTTCTTAAGTTGAGAAATCTTTTGCGAAAATCAAAATTGTATGGGCTTTGCTTGTGTTTTGAATCACTGTTGTACAAATGACATACAGACAGAATTGAGAAGATGTATCTGATATGCAATTGTCTTGACTTATTTCATGGAAATATCAAAAGAGCCAGGCAATGTGTTGTCGAAGGCTTTCATGGCTGGAATCACAGGGTTACGGTGAGTTTTCCAGGTTGTATGACCCGGAAAATGCTAAAATCAGGACAGTAAATAAAGAGCAACACTCACAAACAGGAGAATTCCATACAGGAAACCATCAGGGCCAGCTAAGACCTCCCAACAAAGGATTTCCCCCAGGCAGGAAGTAGCCAGGCTTTGAAGCTGCAAGGCCATGCAATGCTAACCAAGGTGGCCAGTTGCAACATTTACACTTGCTTCAAACAAACAGGAGTTCTTTCTCCCACCTTGGATATTCCACAGATATATAAATCTCCTTTGCCTAGTTTCCAACAGATCGCAAAACCTCTGAGGATGCCTGCTATAGATGTGGGTGAAACATCTGGAACATGGACAGTCAGTGCGGAAAACTCACAGCCACCCGGGCCAGACAATGTCATTTTTATTTTGTTGTCCTCTGATGATGTCCCACCACTTCTTTATTTGTTTTCTTTCTTTCCTCAAACAGGAAAAGAGAAAGCAAAAAAATAGAAGAGCTGCACACTATTTCTTAGAATCGGGGGTGCATATATATCTTTTGTTTTTCCTGTTGGTGGTACTGAAATTAGTGTGCACCTTACAATCAATGGCATCTCAGAATCGAAAAAAAAATTCAGAATATTCTTTTATTTCTGACAGGATGCAAGCAAAACACAGCTGCTGGAGGTGGTCGCGGAGTGGGCATTGAGGTTCCCTAAGCTTATTGTCTTGGGGGATTTCAATGTCCACGCCGATACCCTCAACGGCAGCCGTGGACCTGGTGTCTACCATGGAGGCACTAGGACTCTCACTCTGTAAGACCGGTCCCACGCATCAGGCCGGGCACACCCTGGATTTGATCTTCGCCGCGGAATTAGCGTGACCCTAGCCTCCATAATGGAGGTTCCATGGTCGGATCACAGAGTCCTGGAAGTTCGGCTGGGGTGGCATCCCCTCTCGGTAAGGGTGCCGAACCTATTCTGGTTCGCCCGAAGAGACTTATGGAACCCACTAGGTTCCTGAATGCTCTAAGGGAATGGGAACTTCCCAGCGACTCAGTCGACGGGCAGGTGGAACACTGGAATACCAGTCTCTCTGCGGCCCTGGACGAGATCGCCCCCAGGCGCTCTCTCCTCCCCCGCAGAAATCGCTCGCCTTGGTTTACCGAGGAGTTGCGGGCGATGAAGCGGAGGAGGAGACAGTTAGAGGACGTGTGGCGGAATCTCCGTGACGGCCGTCGAAATCGGCTTATAAACAGTTCAAAGAGGTTTATGAGCAAGCTATCAAGGAAGCTAAAAAGGTCTACTACTCTTCCTTGATAGAGTCGGCTAGCTCACGCCCAGCGCAATTGTTTAGGATAATTCGGTCTTTGACAGCAATCCCAACTGTCCCAAATGATAGGGGTTTGGCACCAACAGCTGAGGTTTTCCAGAGCTATTTCGCTGACAAGATTTCAACTCTCCGCCGACATTCCGGCCACGCTTGATACAGTTAGTGAACTCGAGACTCCGCCGCCACCGGGCGGGCCCACCTTCACCCGTTTCCAATTGCTGACGCAGCAGCTGTCGACAAGTTACTAGCTGCAGCTAGACCAACTACATGCTCCTCGACCCGTGCCCTCCTGGCTTGTTAGAGCGTGTCGGGGGGCTACGAGGCCCTGGGCACGATCATAAATAGCTCCCTTGAGCAAGGAGTCTTCCCGGGGGACTGAAAGAGGCAATGGTGAGACCGCTGCTGAAGAAGCCGAATTTAGATCCTTCGGCCTCTCCAATTACTGGCCAGTTTCCAACCTGCCTTTCTTAGGCAAGGTGATTGAGAGGGCAGCAGCGGATCAGCTGCAGCAGTTCTTGGAAGACACAGCTGGACTTGATCCCTTCCAGTCCGGCTTCCGTGATTGGGCACGGGACGGAGACCGTGCTTGTCGCCATTACAGACCAACTCCGCCAGCTGGACCAGGGTGGATCGGCACTGCTCGTCTTGTTAGATCTGACGGCAGCTTTCGACACTGTAGATCACGCACTGTTAACCCACCGTTTAGCCGGCTCCGGGGTCGGGGACCGCCCTTAAATGGGTGGCCTCCTTCCTCCGGGACCGGGGACAACGTGTGGAGGGGGCGGAGGTCTCTGGGAGATTCCCACTGTGTACTGGGTCCCCCAGGGGGCCATCCTCTCCCCTTATTATTTAACGTGTATATGCGCCCCTGGCCCAGCTGGCCCGCGACTTTGGTCTGGAGTGTTATCAGTACGCTGATGACACCCAGCTTCTGCTGAGAATGGACGGCAGGCCGGACACCGTACCGATTGTTTCCATCAGTGCCTAGAGGCCGTGACTGGTTGGCTGCGGGCTAGCCGGCTGAAGGTGAACCCGTCGAAGACGGAGATCTTGTGGCCTGGTCGACCTGGGCGGGATGAGTGCCGGTTGCCTACCCTGGACAGCGAACGGCTTAGCCCGTCGCCTGTTGTTAAGAGCCTAGGTGTCCACCTGGACCCCCTGCTGACCATGGAGACCCAGGTCTCCGCGGCCAGCAGGGCGTCATTTTTCCACCTACGACAGGCTAGGCGACTGGCACCCTACCTTTCCAGGGACGACCTGGCCACGGTGATCCAAGCGACGGTCATCTCGAGATTAGACTACTGTAACGCCCTCACGTTGGCCTTCCCTTGGCGACAGTTCGGAAACTCAAGCTAGTGCAGAATGCCGCTGCTCGCTTGCTGACGGGAACGTCGGTAAGGGAGCACATCACGCCCATCCTTCGGCAGCTGCACTGGCTGCCTATTGAGTACCGAATTGCCTTCAAGGTGTTGGTGTTAACCTTTAAGGCTCTACACGGCCTAGGGCCTGCGTGCCTGAGGGACCGCCTGCCCCATACATTCCCGAGATCACTACGTTCTGAGGAGTCGAATTTGCTCCTGATTCCATCGGTCCGCGCCTGTCACCTGTCTGCTACCAGGCAAAGGGCTTTCTCTGTGGCGGCTCCGTACTCTGGAACTCTCTCCCGGACGACGTCCGAGCTGCCACGGAGCTCATCCCGTTCCGCAGGGCTTGTAAGACCGCCCTGTTCAGACTGGCCTCGCCAGGCGAGTAAGCCGAATGTACTCATCTTCCTAATCAGCACCCTGGTTCAGGGAATGCCATGGCATGCACATAATTTTAATCTCGGGATCTATTGTATTTTGTTTTATTGTATGTTTTATGCTGCATTTTATTGTATGGCGACATGGATGTTACATGCCTGCCGAATTTTATGATGTTATCCGCCCCGAGCCTGCAGGGAGGGGCGGAATACAAGATGGAACAAATAAATAAATAAATAAATAAAATAAATGTTCTTTCTTTGCCGAGGCATCAAGTCATGCACCAGTCATTAGCAAGTATAGACAGATGGCGCCTAGTATGCCAAATCAAAGGACACAGGGCCCTTCCAGCCAAGTCCTATATCCCAGGTTCTGATCACAGGTTTTCGGTTTATCCCAGGTTATCTGGCAGTGCAGTCTCACATAATCCTGGGATATAGGGCCTATCTGGAAGGGCCCACAGTTACTGAGTCTTCCTTCTCCATGGAATTTCTGTAGTAAGGAAACTGATAGAAGCAATATGGAACACAATGTTGTCTGGAGCTTCCTCCCATCACCAAAAGTCAAAAAGTTACCTTTTTTGGATTGCACACCGAGAAGCCTTAGCCACAAAAGTTTGGGAAAGTAAAGGTAAAAGGTTTTCCCCTGACATTAAGTCCTGTTGTGTCCAACTCTGAGGGTTAGTGCTCATCTCCATTTCGAAGCCAAAGAGCCGGCATTGTCCATAGACACCTCCAAGGTCATGTGGCCAGCATGACTGGATGGAGCGCCATTTCCTTCCTGCCTGAGCGGTACCTATTGATCTACTCACATTCTGCATGTTTTCGAACTGCTGTGTTGCCAGACGCTGGAGCTAGCAGTGGGAGTTCATGCCACTCCTCGGATTCGAACCTGCAACCTTTTGGGCAGCAAGTTCAGCAGCTCAGCGCTATAACCCACTGTGCCACCGAGGGGGGGGGGGTCAGGAAAGTACGTTTTTGAAAATCATCTCCACTGTCACAAAATTATATGAACAAACTGCCTACAATTTAATAATAAAAATAAATAAACTTTATTTATACCCGCCACCATCTCCCCAATGAGGACTCGGGGCGGCTTACATGCCCAACAGTGCATTACATAAAAATAAAACAAAACAAAACGCAAGTAAATAAGTCATAAAAAGAACTACACAATATAAAATAAGGGAAAAAAATCTTCACCTGGAAGTGCACCTAGATTAGAGTCCAAGAAATACAGTATAAGTGTGTGTGTGGGGAGGGGGGGTGGTGGTATATTTAGCTAAAGTGGTTTCAGAGAGTCAGTATTTACTAGAATATACACATATGTTTCATTTGTTCTTTAGTGCTCAAAAGTCAAACAGGTTTTTTGAAACACCAGAAAAACTTGAAATACCAGTTTACCAGACACAAAAGTAAAATAAGTGTGTCTACCACAGGCAAGCAAAGCTTCTGTCAAATGACTTTAATTCTCTGGAAAAACTATTTCCAGTAACAGTTCTAAATGCTACATCTCTAACCTTTAGAAATGCTTCTCCTTTTCTTTTAATTGGAAATCTGAATAGGTTTCCATAGCTACCACCTTTTAAAAATGGGATGAAATAATTATTGACACGTGTTTTATGGCATCAAATTCCCAAACTAGAAGATAACCTTAGCGACAAGGGGAATTCCCAGTTTTCATAAGAAATATAATCCATTTCTTTCCAAAACAGGTAAATGCATTTCTCACCATTTTAGATAGTGAATTGGTAGACTCGCTCAAATTGAGCAAATAATACTACAGGTCTGGCTATTATTATTTTATTTGGGCTGATTTATTGACCAGTCCTCTATTAATTTGTCTGGCAATAACCTATAATTCTGAGAAAGGAACATACAAAGTGTAAGATTCTAAACAATTATGTAGGAAAGTCATGGCCTTTCAGAGATCATAACCATTTGGAAAACCAGAATCTCCATAACTTTTGGAGAAAATTGGCATTCACAAGCATTTGAAAATCATAACCTTTCAGTGCTCAAAACATCTACTCTGCCATAAATATCTTGTTTCTGGGTCAGTGTTTCCCAACCTTTTTTGAGCCGCGGCACATTTTTTACATTTACAAAATCCTGGGGCACACCACCAACCAAAATGACACAAAATGACACTCTAACACAGTGATACATATAGTTAATATGTTTTTTAATGTATTTATACACTCAGTGTGAAACCTGGGCCTGTTTCTATGAACACAACATACTATATCCTGGCAGGATTGGCAGAAAGACCCAAACTTCCCACACAGAACTCCCATAACCAAGAGAAAATGCTATAAGAGTTTGGTGAGTATTGACCTTGAGTTTTGGAGTTGTAGTTCACCTATATCCAGAGAGCACTGTGGACTCAAACAATGTTGGATCTAGACCAAACTTGGCATGAATACTCAATACGCCCAAATGTGCACACAGATGGAGTTTGGGGAAAATAGACCTTGACATTTGGGAGTTACAGTTTCTGGGATTTATAGTTCACATACAATCAAAGAGCATTCTGAAACCCGAGATAAGGGCTGCTCGCCTTTCATCTTCTCACCCTCCCGCCCTGTGAGGGGGGGGGCCTGTAGCACCGCACATACTTCCCACCCGTTCTTTGATTTGGGACTCCTCCACTGCGCTCCAAAATGCCGCCGGCGAGAGCACAACGAGAGGAACCGCCTCGCTCCTTCCTCGCCTCGTCCTATCAGAAAGCTGGAAGCGCCGGCAGCAACTTGAAGCAGGCCTGGGCCTGCCCCTTCGCTCCCTCCACCTGCGCGCATGCGACTCCTCCTCCCCCCGCCCTGCCCTCGCGCCACCTCCTTCTCCTGCTTTGCGCTTACCGGCCTATAGCCAGCCACCAAAGGGTCCTGCAGCAGCCATGACAGGACTCCTTCGCCTCAAGCTCTTCCAGGCTGCCGCCCTCCCCTTTGACCTATGTCCTAGCAATCTTTAAACCAAGGCCTTTGACTATCGCTTGCACTCGGCACTAAGAAGGGGAAGTAAATAAGTTTTGCATAAGGGGAGGGGGGAGCCTCTGGGAAAGGCGTGATGTGCACCTCTTACTTCCTTCCTTCCCTCCTTGCGCACCCCAGAGTGCACTCGCAAAGCATGCTGGGAGGTTCCAATTTCCCAAGGCACACATGAGGATCGCGCATGGCACACTAGTGTGCCGCGTCACACCGGTTGGGAAACACTGTTCTAGATCATGCTCTCAAAAGACAAAAATAAAATCGACTTCGTTAAAAGTAACATATTGGGTTTACTCACAACCTTCATGTATTCAGCCTACAGGTACATAACTTGTCAATCCAGTTACAGATAGGTTTTGAAGTAGTTTCTCTGTACACATAACACAGGGCATCTTTGTTATATTCAGCAGCAACAAGAGTTTGCTCTTAACAACCCAAAGTCTAATGGCGTCTCTGTGTTCTAAAATGGAGTCTGTGCTCAGAGCAGTCCCAGATCTGATCATGTGGTCTGCAGCCCCTCCCACAACTTCTCATGAAAACATAGAGCAAAGGGAAAGCTACATATCAAAACATACGTATGTAATACAGTAAGTAAACAGAATCATATATAAAGCAAACTTCTAGTGGAGGCTTGAAGAAGGTTGCTATTTCCAACAGATTTCTATGAAAAACTGAAGTACAGATAATACGGTGCATAACCCTTGTATGAAGTATTAATTTTCTTACACAGTTGGTCCTCTGTATCCATGGGTTCTGCAACCAATGATTCAACCAACTATGGCTCAAAAATATTTGAGGAGGGGGAAACCATAAAGCAGATCTAGATTTGACTACACACCAAGCACTACGCTGATGCAGAGCATATCTTATATAGCCTCTTACATTTTAAAGATCCTGAGGCTCTCTCCAATACAAATTTGAGCTGTTTGCCATTTTCTATAAGGGGAACCATTTTAGCATAACCTTGTATACAATGGGACCTATGCATTTGTGGATTTTGGTATCTACAAGGGGTCTTGGAAACAAACCCCAGTGGATACCTAGGGCCTACACTATTGATATTGCACTAATTTCCTTGAAATAGTAACCCTAGTAAAAGAGTTTATACTTCCAAGTTCCACAGTTGCTGACTATTGGTCATATTTTCTTAGGCCAGTGAGATTATAAATGTAAAATACCTGGAATTTCAAATAAGGAGGACTGGTCTGTCCAAAAAGAGAGCTATGAAAGATAAATTGCTATCAAAATATAACCCAAATAAAAAAACTCCTTAAGTTATACCAATAGTGATGTATGGTGCTCCATGTAGTCATGCTGGCCACATGACCTTGGAGGTGTCTATGGACAACTCCGGCTGTTTGGCTTAGAAATGGTGCTGAGTGAGTACCACCCCCCAGACTTGGACATGACTAGACTCAATGTCAAGGCGGAACCTTTACTTTTACTTTACTAATGTACACTAATATTTCCTCACCATTGGTGGAGAGTTTAAGATCAATTTTGTTGGACCGTGGATGATGGGACTTGAAGTACCAAAGACCAACCTTGGCACACAATGCCTTTCTCAAATAACCCGGGCACCGCTGGGTCCCCAAGCTAGTAAATAAATAAATAAGACAAATGATCAAAAAGAAGGTAGTCACAAGGAATCAACAGGGGTGAAAGGCCATGAAATCAGCCTTGGGGCTACATTTTGATAGCTTTTACTTTAACCAGATATGATACCAACAAAATTGAGCTTTAACTCTCTGCCTGTGGATTATACCAGTGTTTCCCATCCTTTTTTGAGCCACGGCACACTTTTTACATTGACAAAATCCTGGGGCACACCACCAACCAAAATGACACAAAATGACACTCTAACACAGTAATACATATAGTTAATGTGTTTCTAAATGTATTTATACACTCAGTGTGAAACCTGGGCCTGTTTCGATGAACACAACATAGATATCCTGGCAGGAAAGGCAGAAAGACACAAACTTCCCACACAGAACTCCCATAACCAAGAGAAAATACTATAAGAGTTTGGTGGGCATTGACCTTGAGTTTTGGAGTTGTAGTTCGCCTACATCCAGAGAGCACTGTGGACTCAAACAATGTTGGATCAGAACCAAACTTGGCATGAATACTCAATATGCCCAAATGTGAACACAGATGGAGTTCAGGGGAAATAGACCTTGACATTTGGGAGTTGTAGTTGCTGGGATTTATAGTTCCCCTACAATCAAAGAGCATTCTGAACCCCACCAATGATAGAACTGGGCCAAACTTCCCACAGAACCCCCAGGAGGCAAGAGGAGGTCTCTACTTGGGGAAAGGGAGGCGGGCCTTCCCAATGCATGAAGAGGGAGAGACCAAGTAGACAACGGGTGGGTGGGGGGTGTTTGTAATTTTGTGCCTTTATCGAGGTAGGTTTCTTAGGGTTTTTATACTTCAACACACTAGACTCCCCCCCCCCCCCTTCCTGGAGGTTCCAATTTCCCACGGCCCACCTGATGATCGCTCACGGCACACTAGTGTGCCCCGGCACACTGGTTGGGAAACACTGGATTATACGACAGTGTAGATGGGGCCACACCCCACACAGCATTTCACTAAATCCAACTACGTACTTCCAGCTTAATTTTCTCCACTTTATCTTTGACAGTGCATGCAGCTCCTGGAGTGTTTTTTACGAAGACATGGCAGGTGCCCACACCTGATTATGGTGACACGGGAATAGAGAGTAAAGCCATGCCGAGTAGCTGTGTTCCAAATGTTGTGTATATTGGTTTGGCCCTCTTCCTCCTTTCTGAACATATAGTGGAAATGTTTGTAGGCACAGAGCCTATGTGTACACAACTGTGCATGCAGAGGGTTTCCCAAACTCTCACACAAGCTGAGACTTTGGGAAAGTCCAGCAGGCTTTTTTGTTGTTGCATATAACAGTATATACAAAACCTTTTGTTTGTAGAAATGTACAATATTTGTTGACCTCCATGATGGATGGTGCTAAATGTGTCATTGAGATGGGACTAAGTAAGCCCCACTCTGCCATCTGGGCATTAAGCTATGTTTGGTAATAGGGCTGTGGTTCTGTACATATGATAACATTTTTTAAAATGGATAAGCCATTGTGGGTCACTCTACACCAGTGGTTCCCAAACCTTTTTGGCCTACCGCCCCCTTTCCAGAAAAAAATTTACTCACCGCCCCTTGAAATTAATGTTTTAAAAATGTAATAGCAATTAAACAGAAAGATATATGTATGAATGCAGTGGTTCTCAACCTTTCTAATGCCGTGACCCACAAATAAGGTTCCTCATGTTGTGGTGACCCCCAACCATATTTTTGTTGCTACTTCATAAATAATTTTGCTACTCTTATAAATGCTAATGCAAATATCTAATATGCAGGATGAATTTTCATTGTCACAAATTGAACATAATTAAAGCATAGTGATTAATCACAAAAACAATATGTTTGGGGGAGTATGGGCAACGGATGATGGGATTTGCAGTACCTTCGACCAATTCAGCTCTGACTTCCACAGCCGAGACCCCATGAATGACAGACCCGGACCAAACTTGGCACACAGAATCCCTGTGACCAACAGAAAATACTGGAGGGGTTTGGGAGCAACTGACAGTGATTTAGGGGAGATGTAGTTCACCTACATTTGGAGAGCACTCTGAACCCAAACAACCCTGGATCTGGACCAAATTTGGCACAAATACTCAATATGCCCAAATTTGAATACTGGTGGGGGGGGGGGGTTGATTTTGTCATTTGGGAGTTGCAGCTGCTGGGATTTATAGTTGACCTACAATCAAAGAGCATTTTGAAACAGACAGTCTGCTTCTAGGGATAATAGATTCAAAACTAAAATTAAATGAAAATGATAAGAGGATATTTCTAATATTGACCACAGCTGCAAAACTGACGTTTGCTAAATATTGGAAGTCGGAGAAATCACCAACGAAGGATGAATGGATATTAAATGCAATAGAAACTATTCAAATGGAGTGGCTCACAGAAGCACTAAGGGATAATAACGTGGCAGTGGGGCAGAGTGGAAAACAGGATTGGAAATGTATGGAACAATACTGTCAAAAAGAATATAACAAATTTGCAGCTGAACTGGGAGTAAGATCAATGGAATTAGATATCTATATAAAGGGTGTATATAGAGATGTGTATACAGTATATAGGGACGTGTATATATAGATCCATCTAAGTAGGGGCTGAGTATAGAATAGAGGAGTTAGATAGAGGTATGGACACTAACAAATAGAGGATGAAGGTCAGTTAATGGGTACAAGGAGAATGTCATCTAAGTTGCAGGAATGTAGGGGCATAAAAAAGTTTCCAGTATGTGACAAGACAAATAAAAAAGGCTGTTTTCTTTCTGTACATTGTAGGCAACTAGAGGAAAGAAAAGAAGAAAAGTAATGAATAAGTGAATCGAACTCGATGAAAATCATAGAAGTGCCAGATTGATAATGTTTTGATAAACCACCTGCCCGGAACTTTTGTATCTTTAGTTTCGGGCACTCTTTTCTTTTTGCTCTTTAAATGCCAGTTGGCATTTCGCTTCGCATTCTTGCGCTCTTTTTCTACTTTTACTTTGTTTAACTTGTATTTTGTAAATCCAATAAAGATCTATTTTTTTAAAAAAAAGAGCATTTTGAACTCCACCAACAATGGAATTGAGCCAAACTTGGCACACAAACTCCCATGACCAACAGAAAATACTGGAGGGCTTTGGAAGGAATCCACAGTGATTTAGGGGAGATGTACTTCACCTACATTTGGAGAGCACTCTGAACCCAAACAACCATGGATTTGGATGAAACTTGGCACCAATACTCAATATGCTCAAATTTGAACACTGGTGGAGTTGTGGGGGATTGATTTTGTTACTTGGGAGTTGTAGCTGCTGGGATTTATAGTTCACCTATAATCAAAGAGCATTTTGAACTCCCAACAGCAATGGAATTGAACTAAACTTGAGCAATAGAGAATACTGGACCTTGGAAATTGGGAGCTGCTTGCATTTTCCTTCGTGTCATGGCCATCTCCCAGGAGGCGCCTGCAAACGCCACAGCGATTCAGGGGGCGTTTGCAGACGCGGAGGCTTTCCTTCTCCGCTGGACCAACTGGCAGGCACAAACTCGCAAGTGTGTGACTGTCTCAGCCTGACAGTTGGAATCCCTGGGCAGGCGTTGTTTGGAAACTGCAGCGCGCACCCCCTTCCTCTCCTCAACTTCACCCACGGCGCAGTCCCGTATCACTCCTTCCTTCCAAGGTACACGTTGGATTGAAAGGGGTGATACAAGACTGTGCTATGGGTGGAGTTGAGGAGAGGAAGGGGGTGCGCGCTGCGGTTTCCAGGCAGCGCCTGCACAGGGTTTCCAACTGGTAGGCACACACTAGCGTGCATGTGAGTTGGAATCCCGTCACTGCCCCCTTACATGGCTTCAGTGCCCCCCAAATTCTCCTGAGTCTCCCACCACCCCCTTGGATCACGTCACCGCCCACTAGGGGGTGGTACCGCCCACTTTGGGAACCACGGCTCTACACAAATCCAAATGACTACCCAAAAAGTGTTTACGCATAGTGCTATAGAGTAAAGGGTGGCGGCTTCTTTGAACAACGGGAAAGGGGGAGAGCAAAAATATATACACTCACAATGAGAATAATAAAGAGTATATTGTGTGAATAACACAGTGGTACTTAGCACATTATTTCATGTACAATATATAACAAACATAAATGCAATAAGCAATGTGAATCAATTGTGCTGTAAATAGCAGTAGCAGGGAATCAATCCCCAAGCGTGTACTCACGCGGCGAGAGTCCCGTGTGTTGGAAATCTTAATGCAGATAAAGTTTGAGTAAACTCAATCCGAAATGGCGAACAGTTCGGCGAGACGGGGGACGACAAGCGTCCAAATCAAAATATTTGTAATCCAAATAGGGAATCCAACGGGTAATTGCAAAATATTGCATATTTTGATTTGGACGCTTGTCGTCCCCCGTCTCGCCGAACTGTTCGCCGTTTCGGACTGAGTTTACTCAAATTTTATCCGCATTAGGATTTCAGACACACAGGACTCTCGCCGCGTGAGTACGCGCTTGGGGATTGATTCCCCTGCTACTGCTATTTACAGCACGATTGATTCACATTGCTTATTGCATTTATGTTTGTTATATATTGTACATGAAATAATGTGCTAAGTACCACTGTGTTATTCACACAATATACTCTTTATTATTCTCATTGTGAGTGTATATATTTTTGCTCTCCCCCTTTCCCGTATGCATAGTGCTATGTCTTCTCAAGAATCTTCCTTTTTGTCTTCAGGCTGCAAGTTCCTCTTTACATGAGAACTTTTAGCAGTGACTCTAGATAGAATTTAATGGGGACAAAAGCTTCGGCTTTAGGGAACAGAATGCAAATTCACAAGTGAAAACGGAGCCAAATCAAAGAGAATAGCAGGAAATCCATACATCCAATGACAGTTCTGCTTTTCATAGGAAAAAAAGTTCTAGTAACTCCTAGTGAACCCAATCCACAAGCTTTCTGATAAAAGGAAGTTCTGTTCCAACACGTTTTGGCCACCAAAGCACATTGCAACATCGCAATTGAAGTTCTTTGTACACCAGTCCTTTGTACAGTAATATCACTCACTTCCTTGATAAGCAGCCAGCAATAAAATAATAATAAAGAACTTCTTTCTCTTTATATTGCATAAAACATAATGTCAATATCCAACACCTGTTTATCTTCATGCAAGCTTTCACTAGAATGTCAGTGCTTCGTGACAGAACTCAGTGCCTTGGATCTGTCACGATCACGGACCTGGCGGGCCCCTTAATCACACACACAGAGACGTACTGAAGGCTAACTACTTTATTGAGTATATAAAAACAGTTCCAAAGAGTAAATAGTCCAATAATATGCAAGTGTTCAAGGTATTAAGCAAGTAGTCCAAAGTAACGAGTCAAATAAGCTGGAAGCGTGGCAAGGCTCCGCAATTCAATGCGAATCAGGAAACAGGGCAAGGTTCCGCAATCCAATGCGAATCAGGAAAACAGGGCAAGGTGCCGCAAACCGCGCGCTCAAGAAACAAGGCAAAGGCAAGGCAAGGCTTGATGACCACTGCTGGCTTGTGGTCCCACTCCGCTTCACGCCTATTCAGGGAAGACGGGCCGGAGAACTGAGGATGCGTTCCCACGGCCCCTGTACTTAATCCGTCGGCCGAGGTCCGCGACGCTCTAGGCTCCTTCGTCTCCAATCTCTGCTCACGGACCTCGGTCGATCTAGGACTCTTGACCAAGCCCTCCTGCTAGACTCAATGTCTCGTCTCCTATCGAAGGAGCGACCTTGCCTCTCGGCAGCTGTGTCGCTATCTTCCTGAGAACTTTCCTCCCTGGCACTTTCCCACTGGATTCGTCCATGTTTACATTCTCGGCTCTTGGGAATTCCTCCTTCGCTGCTTCCCATCTCCACCTGGTGATCGGATCTAAGCTGGGCCCAAACAACATTTCATCCCATGCCAAGCTCTCTGTGGGAGACTGCGGCCCATCCGAAGGGCCCTGTGCTTCACCCCAGTCATCTAGCTCATCCTCAGAATCCACCTCTGCTGCTGCAGGCCCTAATGCTAATGGAACCCCAGGACCTATTCCTTGCCCTCCAGGCACGAACGAGAACTGCTGTGCTACAGGATCCTATACATTAGACCTAGGTGGAATGTTGTATCAATTATAACAGAGTAAGTGAACACAAATTTAAATTTAATTGTCTCAGTTGGACTACCTGAGACCATCTATGTGGTGTTGACTCAGAGTACAGATCTGCTAAGACAGATCCATTGCCAGGTGTTCTGCTGAGGACCCTTCTGAGAATACACACACCATCAAAATACTACAAACCATAACCAGATTTGAGGAATAGGTGTTCCTTTATGTTAAGCAACATGGAGAGGCTCTGGAATAACATATAAAAAGTGAACCTCTGCTCTTGGATCCTCCAGAACAGCCAATTCATCCTCTTATTCTCTAGGTATCTAGAGATCTCTAGTGACCAGAAGGTCATGAGTTCGAGGCCTTCCCGGGTCGGGGTGAGCCCTCAACCAATTTGGGTAGCTCGTTGTCGACCTTTGCAACCAGAAAGACAGTTGCATCTGTCAAGTAGGAAATTTAGGTACCACTTTGTGGAGAGGCTAAATTTAACTGATTTCTGGAATGTGTTGCAACCTAGACCTTGAGGATCCCTCAGTAAACCACCACGAAGCAGCCGTGATTAAATGCTTTATTTAGAGTAGATAATAAAAGGAAAAGGATAAAGATAGTCCTCTGATGCTACCAGCATCCAGGTATTTCAAAGAAATAGTCTTTAAAGAGTTCAAAGATCCAATAAATGAAGAAATAGTCTTGAAACCCCAATGGGCTTAAATCCGGTAAAAATCCTTGGCAACCGTGAATTTGGCTGGATACTTGGGCACCGAGACGTGGAGGCTCTGCGGCCTGTACTTGAGTTCTGTGGAGCTTGGATTGGAAAGCTAAATGTTGGCGCGAGATCCCGAGCGCCAACAGGAGCCAGCTTAAGTAGGTTTTCCCTTGTTTTGCTCTTGAAGACGCTGACTGCGTCGTAACTCTTTCCCTGGGAAAGAGTTTCCCCCTCTACTCCAGGTGCAGGCCCTAATGAGCTGACATATTTGCCTGTTTCGGGCAGCTTGGGAAAGTCGGATCAACAAGCTATCCCTAGGCAAATATGTCAGCTCATTAGGGCCTGCACCTGGAGTGGAGGGGGAAAGCGATGCTTCACTTTCCCAGCCATGGCCGGATTACCCATAAGGCCAGACGAGGCCATGGCCTTGGGCGGCGGATTTTGGGGGCGGCATTTCCGGCCCTGAAGGAAGGGGTGAAGGAAGGAGTGGCGCCCGCCCGCGGGACAAGGAGCCGGGAGAAAGTCCCGCCGCCCCTAGGGCCATTGACGCGGCGGGCGCCACTCCTTCCCTCAGTGAGGGGAGGAGGTGCGCCGGTGCGAGCGCGACGGCGGGGGAAGTGGCGTGAGTCTCCCTAAGGGCGGGACTTCCGGCGGCGCTTGGAACTAACATGGCTTCGGTCTTGTTTGGCTATGAAGTCAGGCTGGGGCATGACAGAATGTTAAATTGTCTCTATGTCTGTCTATATATGTTGTATGTCAATGGCATTGAATTTTTTTACTGTATATGTGCATTGTGATCCACCCTGAGTCCCCTGCGGAATGAGAAGGGCGGAATATAAAAGACGTAAATAAATAAATAAAAATAAATAGGTATGAAAGTGTGTTAAGAACTGCCATCATGTGATATAGGCGCATACAGTGCTAGGGCTGCACCCTTGACTCCTATTGAGTTCAACTGAACTCTTTCCTGTGCCATTAGATTCTAAACCATTGGTTCCCAACCTTTTTTTTAAACCAGGGACCACTTGACCAGAGACCACTTTGACCACTCTCCTACATTAGTACCAAAAGGCTTACGAATCAGGTTTTGGTCAACTTTAGATTCAGTTTGGTTATTTGGGGTGCTGACGCAGAAAATTGCATTGAGTAGACCACATCAGCTCTAGTTTCTGATACAGAAGATATGCCATCCAGTAGTCGCCATCTGCTCGCCCACAGAAAACCATATTTAATAATCTAGAGCTGATGTGGTAGTAGTAAACTTTTGCGGATAGTCAGCCTCTCCCCTCCTGACATCCCCTTTGCCTTGGCACTATAAGAGGGTTTTGCGAGACCAGTTGCTCTTGTTATCACGTAGTTTTGAAGCAATGGTGAGGCTGCAGACTACATTTTGGTTTTTGTGGACCATTGGTGGTCTATGCACCACATAGTGGAAACAACTGCTCTACATAATGTGCAATTTCTTTCCTCCATGGAATGTACAAGTTCATCTGCAGCAAAAAAGTATAACCCGACAACGGCAACCTGACAAAGGGCTTTCTCTATCATTGCCCCAGTTTTGTCGAATCTGCCCCGAGACTCGGGATTTGCGAAATTTGGTAACTTTTCGCAACGCTTGTTCAGACAAGCCTTCAAGTCTTAATTATAGTTTAATATGTATTGTTTTATTGTTTTATTGCTGTGCTGAAATCCTGTAAACCACCCCGAGCCTCTGGGAGTCGCGGTGTACAAATCGAATAAATAAATAAATAAATAAGTTCGGAAACAGGTAGAAAGAAGCCATTTGAAAAATTGAATGAAACTACTTGGATCCATCAGATTCTTTTTGTTCTTTCACTAGACTTCTATTCCTATCTTCTTGAAGTCACTGAGGTCATGACACCCACTTTTTTTAAATTTAAGAGTTACTTGCCTCCTTCCAAAAATCCAACGTAAAACATATTCTGTCTGATTCTTTCACATAAAGAACTCTTATATGAATAAAGCAGTGTTTCCCAACCAGTGCGCCGTGGCACACTAGTGTGCTGTGAGCTATCATCAGGTGTGCCGTGGGAAATTGGCACTCTCCCCCCTCCTAGCAGCCCCCTCACAGGTTTCCAAGAAACAAATTGAGCCTCTCCGCTTGGAAATGTTTGAGTTCTTTTTTTACTATTTTAATGGATTTCTCAAGAGTCCTCCCCCCCCAAAGGAACTGTTTATAACAGCTTCATGACATCCATAGTTAACTGGAAGCAAGTTTAACTCAGGGTGAAATTTCACAAAGGTCTGGAGAACATGAGGAGCGGCTTGAAGAGCTGGGCATACTTAGCCTGAAGAAGAGAAGGCTGAGAGAAGACATGATAGCCATGTATAAATATGTGAGAGGAAGTCATATATATACACACACACACACACACACACACACACAGTATATATATGTTGTGTTCATCGAAACAGGCTCAGGTTTCACACTCAGTGTATAAATACATTTAAAAACATATTAACTATATGTATTACTGTGTTAGAGTGTCATATTGTGTCATTTTGGTTGGTGGTGTGCCCCAGGATTTTGTCAATGTAAAAAATGTGCCGCAGCTCAAAAAAGGTTGAAAAACACTGGAATAAAGTATAGGAGGAGATCCAAAAGACAACTTGAATGCCATGAGTACAACTGCCTTAAGAGTTGGTTGGTAGAAACTCATCCTTTCTCGCAACTAAAGTGTGGTGTCACTTTCTACAGTGGGCTTACTCATACCCTGCAGTCCTGTACTTGTGTGGTTTGCAAAAATTTTAATGTTGAATCATTACGAGAATTAATAATGGCTTGGGAAAGGAACCATATTGGTTGTTGCATTTAGTATAAAGGGATACAGAGCCAAACAATACATACAAGAGAAAGTGGTAGATTCAGCCGAATTCAAACAGCTCTTGCTAGAGTAGTTTAGAAAAATAATTATTTATAATGCAGAAGAAACTATGTGTCACAGGCTGCTAAATTTTCTTTTCGCTCAAATGAGTGTTCATTGTGAGACACATCACTGACAAAGGATAGAGTTGCAGGGGCCTCTTCTTTTGAAAGAAAATAAAACCTAAAAGCGAAACATAGGGGCTTTCCACAGGTCTTCTGCCATATCCTTTCTGGCCAATAACTAGAAGCCTTGTAGGGATCATTCCCTAATAATAATCTCATTCTTTTGAAAGTCAATGTTTGTTTAAAGTGTGCACCTATTGCGTGAAAGCAACCATAACTCCTTTGAATTAGAGGTCATGTCCTCCAATGTACGGCAGGTGTAACTTCCAGATACATAAAGAAAGAGTGGTATTAAAAAATAAATAATCATTCTCCAAGTGCAGTACACTAAAAGCTTTGTACTCCTTGTGACTATCCCCACCCCCAAATGGGGTGTTGCTTCAACAATGTTATCTAAGCCAGGAATAAATGTATTCCGGGGCCACATGCAGCCTCCAATGCTGTGTTTGTGGCCCTAGGCCAGGCCTGGGCAAACTTTGGCCCTCCAGGTGTTTTGGACTCCAACTCCCACAATTCCTAACAGCCTACCGGCTGTTAGGAATTGTGGGAGTTGGAGTCCAAAACACCTGGAGGGCCAAAGTTTGCCCAGGCCTGCCCTAGGCTCTTCTGTGCTCCTCTGGACTCCCCTTTTCTGACAAAAAAAGGAAATTCCTTCCCCTGGAAACCTGCAGGAACATCTATTTACCTTTCACAACTTTCGCAACTACATTATAAAATGTTTCTCAGAAATAGAAGTCGATTAAGGCTTCCTTCTAGTGTTGTTTTCCTGGCTTTGGGCAAAACCACAAAGCCAGGAGGGTCCCAGGAGCTAAAAAAATGAACTGATTTTAGGAGTGGTTCCCAACTTTTGGTATTCCAGGTGTTTTCGACTCCGACTCTCAAAATTCCTGATCATAAGCAGATCAGCTTCTCAAAGTGACATCTACAAGAGACGAAAGGCCAAAGGATGGAGAATCGCTAATCTAGGTCACAGCAGAAATCACTTGTCAGTGAATCTGGTATTGAGCCAGAGGATTAGTAAGCACACAACGATTGCTTATTTTACTTCTTCTTGAATAAGCAATAGTGTTTATAAGGGATATTTGAGGGAGGATATAATAACATATCATACTACAAACACTTATGTCCTTGAAGCAAAGTAGAAACTGTTGGGCATGTTTTATTATAGAGCTCGCTCTATTGCAGTGGTTCCCAACCTTTTTATGACCAGGGACCATTTGACGAGGGACCACTTTGGCCAGGGACACTTTGACCAGTGATTGCTTTGACCAGGGACTACTCTCCAACATTAGTACCAAAAGAGTTACAAATCAATTTTTGGTCAACTCTGTGGACTCGGATAATCCAGTTCAAAGCAGATATTGTGGGATTTTCTGCCTTGGTATTCTGGGTTATATGGCTGAGTTGAAGCGCCCTCTCAATACGTAAGCTTCATGGAAATAGCTATTTTTGTATCTTCCTGAGACCACTTCAAGGTTTTCTCCAAAATGTAGCTACTAGGGATGAATTTTACTTTTACCAGCCTCCACCTTTTTATTATTTTGATAACCTAACATATAGGTTAGGTTTTTTTCTATATTTTTATATGCTAGGGAATACCTGGAGAAGTGATCTGACTTCTCTTTCCTTTCGGTTTTGCTGTTCATATATTTATTTATTTATTTTATTTTATTTATTCGGCTTTTATGCCGCCACTCCCCGCAGGCTCGGGGCGGCTCACAGCCAAAAGGTAAAACAACATACAGTATACAAAGGGTTAAAATGCAGATAAAATACACAGTAAACTATACGATAAACACGTTATTAAAAGCACACGGTTGGGGAAGTGACAGTGGTCGAGCAATATTAGCATGGCTGGGGGGCCCAGTGGACCTAAGCCTGGAACGCCAGCCAGAAGAGGTGGGTCTTACATGCCCGCCTAAACGGGAGTAAGTCTGAGATTGCTCGTGTAGCTGCCGGGAGGGTATTCCACAATACCGGCGCTATGACCGAGAAGTCCCTTCGGGCGGGTGGCAGCTTTCTTAGCCGTTTAGCAGAAGGGACGGCTAGCAGGTTAGAGTCCTCTGAGCGGAGTGATCTCTCAGGGTGATATGGGGTGAGACGGTCCCTCAGATACGCTGGCCCCAAGCCGTGTAAGGCCTTAAAGGTAAGAACCAACACTTTGAAGGCGATCCGGTGCTCAATAGGCAGCCAGTGCAGATCCTGCAAAATAGGTGTTATGTGGCATCCTGCTGGAGAACCAGACATATGCTCAGTAAGGCAGTGTTTCCCAACCTTTTTTGAGCCGAGGCACATTTTTTACATTTACAAAATCCTGGGGCACACCACCAACCAAAATGAAACAAAATGTTTTATGGCGTTTCGGCACCTCTTTTTCACAACAGGCTGCATATGCAGGGGACAAAGAGTAGGCAAAATATTATTATTAATAATAATATAATGAAACTAGCAATATGCACAATTACAAAAGTTTTATAAAGTTAATGTATCAACATAGTGAATTTGAAAAACGGGGTAAAGTTTGGCACCCACATGATGTTGGCACCTCCATGGAAGAAAAAGGAAAAATCTTCCCTTACCGCGTTGGATTAGGCTCTGCACTGGATAATCTGCAATATATAGAAGTTCAATATATAGGAGTTATCCACAAACAGAGGGCAGCATGCGAAGGAGGAGAGGAGCGCAAGTGGGCGGTTCCAAAAGTTATCCACAACAAGTGGGCGGCTCCAAAATGACGCGGTGTCATTTTGGAGCCGCCCATTGGGCTCCTCTCCTCCTTTGCATGCTGCGTAACGCTTTTCCCTCGCAGCAGGGGGCGTCTGCAGACAAAGCCTAATACCAACGTGGTAAGGGAAGATTTTTCTCCCATGGAGGAGGACAAAATAATAGCGGCGGCAAAAGGAGGGGGAAGGAAGGGGGGCAAAAGTTTTCTGGAGGGACACCTGGAGCTCTGCAAAGGCACAGGAGTGTGCCTAGGCACACTGGTTGAAAAAGACTGCAGTAAGGGATTCTGAAAGAATATGCTTTTTACAGCCCCATCTACACTGCTATATAATATAGTTTCTGAATTTAGATTGTCTGCTTTGAAATTGGCTATATGGCAGTGTTGACTCATATAATTCAGTTCAAAGCCGATAATCAGGATTCAAAAACTATATTATATGGCAGTGTAGATGGGTCTTAGGACCACTCTGTTTGAAACTTCCAAGCATCACATCTACTGAGGGCCCTTCCAGACAGTCTCTAATCCCAAGATCTGATCCCAGGTTTTATGTTTATCACAGATTATCTGGCAGTGTGGACTCATAAAATCAAGTTTAAATCAGAAAACTTGGGATCAGATCCTGGGATATAGGGCCTGTCTGGAAGGACCCTGAGAGAACTTACTCAAAATATGTGGAAACCATTACAATATTTTTTTCCCATGGATGCACCAGGACTTTAATGCCGAGTATGATTTTTTGCTTCCCACTGGCTCCATTCTGTAGCTTGTCCGATTAAGGTTTTAAAATCTCAAAAACCTTGGAAAATGGTTGCACTTGTTTTGTTGGCCTAGGGGCCTTCCACACAACCATATAACCCAGAATATCAAGGCAGAAAATCCCACAATATCTGCTTTGAACTGGGTTATCTGAGTTCACACTGTCATATATTCCAGTTCTAAGCTGAATTTTATTTAGCTGTGTATGTCTCACCTCGAAACTTACGATCTTCCGGGAAGGCCCTGCTCTCTCTCTCTCTTTTTTAAAAA